>CM030369.1:82978526-83005409 GCA_003604175.2 Clonorchis sinensis
GCCCCCAAAAGTTGGGAATAAATATTATTATTATTATTATTATTAAATGGCGGCTAATCGTTGTCAGTGGCGTTCATGTTGTCGTTTCTTTCCAGATTGTCTGATTGAGCGGTTGGAGGTGTAGGCACCTCAGAATGCTTGACATAGGCCAGCACTAGGTCCCCTCCCTCATCCACTCTTTTTCTCTTCTTTTCACTCTAGGGCTTTTTATATATAATTATATATATATATGCATATGAAACTAGATGAACTTCATGGTTGTACGGCAGTGAAGCATCAGTGTCAACACTGATGTTGCTGTCTTTGATGATGATGGACGTGACGGTTGGTGACTTTTAAGTAGTGGTCCCAAACAGCCGGATACTACATACAAAACCTGTGTTGAGTTCATGGATAGGTGACGCACTGGGTCATCCTGTGTGCGGCGGCGGCGGCGGCTGCAGACGGAGAGACCCTTCATGGTGACTTGACATGAAAAAACAGGTTGTGGGTGACGTGCGCCTAAAAAAATACTCCTTACTAGACAGATCGTCCAAAAACACTAACCGTTACCGCTTTCACGAGGATCCCAATGAAGAGACTGTACACTTCTCTGAAATGCTAGTCTCATGTGGTGCCCTACCTTCTGCAGTGAAAATAATAAAGGTTCTGCTCTTCAAAATACTCACTGTCGGTCGGTTCACCATTTGGAAGCACTGGTGAATTGTTGTCTGATATAACCTTATACATGAGAGAAGCCAGCGAATTCGGAACTTGCTAAGTCATCCGCTGTTGTAGACAAGATTATCGTTTCCCAGATTACTTGCTAGATACACATCGTTCTAATCTGAATAACGCGTCATCGACAGTAAAAAAAACACCTGTGCTTATCTGGTTCGCAGGGTTGGATGACCTTTAAGGGAAATTCTCACGACTAGTCTTATTACCGAACCCTGTATTCCGCTGTCCTTATGCATCGTAAGGTTTTCAACTAAAAGATGAAGCCTACCAATCCGCAATTACTTGTTGGAATAAGGAACACACGCCGCGTCAATAGGAGGAATCACCGCCATTCGCAACTCGACAAGTCACCACGTGTGCGAAAGATATCAAGAAACGGGATACGAAAGGGAACCAAGCAGTCTCACTAATCTGTCTGGTACTCAATACTCGAGTAAAGCTGGCGGTGCCGTGCGGCAAGCGAAACCCTCAGCATTGTGCAAGACATGTGGATCCTGCTCCAGTACGAATTTGCATCAGACGGTGAAACAGCTGGAGGTGTCTGGTGGGTCGGATAAAATCATTCAACTTTGGAACCAACGAGTCTCTCATTTGCTAAGCTAGTCTTCCGCTTTTTGCTAGGCCCTGAAAAGTGGAGAAAAGCGACTCAGGAAGAGTGTAGGGTCAAAATCCACGTGAGTGTTCCGACGGAAGCGACAATCGATTACTCATCCATGCCATCGGTAACTGACGATGATGTCGCCACTTTGATCCTTGGCTGGCACGCTGTTAGAAGGCGTCATGCAGCCAGAAGTATATAAAAGTATGTGGTCAACAAACGGCTGAAGAAGTCATCCACCGCTGTCCGTAAACAGCAAATCCAATCAAAGCTAACCATCCCACTCAGTCTTAGAGGCGTTACTTTTGTCCACTTGTGCATTCAGACCACTCGCAACCGCAGTGACGTCTGTAATTTCAGCTCGCTATAACAGGGCACTCAAGGCGTCACAAAGGTTGTCTCCACGTTGTCAGAGGTACAGTTGGCTGGAGGGTAGACACGATAAACGGACGATGACCAACCTCACGTTTGTGAGATTCCTGCACAGACGTTATCAGACGAAACGCACAACTGACATGCAATCAGGCAAGGACCCTTCTGGCCAGTAAATTTGAACGATGTTGACCCTCTCATAGCCGACCGTGGGGGCCTACGGATCACCGTAGCCGGAAACCAGAGTAGGGCGATGGGGCAGTTAGCCAAACGAATATCCTTGTATCGTGAATTGATGTCTCTGACATATAGCATACATCGGTTTCAAGCGATTTCAGAGTGCGAGAAAGAGCAGCCTGTCGTCTCACTTGCCTCAGGATGCAAACATCAAAGGCAGTCACATAATCTGGGCGTTGAGGTTTGGAAACTGATTCCGAGGTGTCTCAGGCTGCGGGCGCCGGTTGACGTGAAGATCTCGCGGCCACGAACGACGCAAGATGAATGGGGTTACCAAGCCTAACGGACAGACCTACAGGGAGAGTGGTAGTAATGAGATGGGGAGAGGAAGGAAAAGTACGTGGAAGAGGAAGAAAGTAGGTGCCGTCAGTAGGCTGTTTTGACTTATCCACCCTATTGTCGCAGCAGAGTGACCAGGCATGTGATACTACGCGACGGTCGATGTGGTACGAGACCATTTCTGGTTGTAGGAATCATGGTTGATTGCAGGCCGAAGTACTGCAGGGGCACCCAAACCTAGACAGGAAGACGATTAAGATGTTCAACCAAAGGCTTTGCTTCGAAAGCCTGACCGCAAGGGCTGCAGTGTTTGGCGGGAAATTCCCATACATAACTTTTGTGAAGGAAAAACGGAGGCTCACAAACTGTGGGAACTCGGATGCTGGGTTGAAAATTCGTTTTTGACCATGTGTTAGTTTGAGAGTGCAACTAACACGTGTCTTTGGGGTAATCTGTCTTGACTTCGCTTCAAAAACACTCACCTTGCACGGCCAACAATGCATATCGACCCAAAAACTCTATCGTTGCATCTTTTCCACTTTTTGAAAATTCAATCTGCTTCATCTAAAGCAAAACCATAAATATTCATCCCGCTTACCTTTAGATGACTGGTTATCTTTTCTGCACAAGCAGCATTTGAGACGACGTATAGGTACGGTTCAGTGCACTTATTTATAATCAGATCATCCAGTATCCCTCCGTCGTCTTTCAGGTAGACGGAGAGCGTTCCAGTTCCAATAGGCAGGTTGAGCAAGTCAGAAGAGGTCATGGACTCCATGAAATAGAGCCGATCTGCACCATGAATCCTCACCTTGAAAGAACAATGGGGAATAGCAGAATATCTTAGCCGAAGACTATCACTAGTTACCCATGTAGAACAATCGACTTTCCAAAAACAAGGCGTAAGAAGACTGTTTTATCCCCTTACATTTATGTACCAAATTTACGAACAGGATCATTGAATGTTCAATATTCCTGAAAAAGTAACATATGCGAGACTGCACAAGATTTGTACAGGTTGCACAAACCAATGTTTGATCATGTCCTCTCATTCCAGGAAGAATCCCCCTGTGATGAAAATCTGAGGAAGTAAGTCTTCACTTAATTTTAACTCTATAGGTTATTTGGTTCGAGCTATGCGTCCTGTCTGACACCAGTTGCCAACGTGTATACTAATACCCTTTCGATTGCCCTGACCTACTTTGCAACAATGCACAACCTTGACCTTTCCGGTAAGAAACGAAAGGTGCCATGGAGAACCCGTCAGGAGACTCACACTAATATCATTCAACAACCCAAACAAATGATGTGAGCTATGTAAAAACACAGAATGACTATTGGTTTTTCCATGGCTCCACTCTGTGCGAACGGGGACTCGGCCTATATGGCTTTATCTCGCAATCAAAATAAAATTAAAGTCAATCACTCGTGCAGTGGTGATAATAATAATTGTTCAGCTGTAATGTCTTTCCGGTGCCTAGCTGTCAGGGTTAAGCAGTGAGCTGTCTCGAACTCAATGCGAAAAATGAATACCAAAAAACATTCCACTCAAGATATTTACTAAAAAAGGTTTTTTATGCAGACAGGATGCTGTACTCCGAACATACAAATAGGAATTAGGCAAGTTCTCTCTTCGAGGTGTTATCTAGATTGGGGTTTCTTGTGGAGACGCGGTCCTATACCTTAGAAACGCGAGGTGTGTAAAAATGGTAAAGATCTGAACCCGAATTATCCGCGCGTCAAACGGATGTTGAAAGACAATTCAGAATGCATAGTAACAACGGCGATTTGACCGAAAATGTTGCATGGCTATAAATTACCTGTAACATATGGGATACATCAAATATACCGCAGTTCTTCCGAACGTAATTATGGCTATCTATGATGTTTTGTTGCGCATACTGTATGGGTAGAGAAAATCCACAAAAATCAACCATTTTCGCCCCCTGTGAGATGTGAAAATCGTAGAACGGGGTTCGAAGGGAGCCTGTTGAATTCGTGCGTACTATACACCTGCACCACGCAAGGCGAACTGCATGTGGACGGAATTTGACCAACATAAGCTTTTGAAGGCTGAAAGAAGAGAAGGCGAATGGTTAGTTGGTTGGTGAACACGGAGAAAATTCCCGTGAAACAAATAGCATCTGCAATACTCCATCCATGTCCTGTATTGTGCACATCTTGCTGTCTGCTCCATGGTCTATGGTGGCTAGTAGGGTGACTGAACACCGGGAACCGGAGGCAATAACAAGGAACCTTCCGCCATGTGGTGTTCACCGGCCTGTTGAGTAAAAGATAGAAGATAATCGTTCAGCTGTAACACCCTTTCGGTACCTAGCTGGAAGCATGAGGGCTTGGATACTGCCTGGCTTCCGAAGCCTAGACAGGGGAAGTCGGCAGGCAGAGGTCGGGTTCGAACCACGGACCTCCCGTCCAGTAAATCCGCGCTCTAACTACGGAGCATCCTCTTTAAGCACCAGTGGCCAAATAGTCCGAATCTTCGAAGACCGTTAGTCCGGAGGGTCAAAGTGTCATAGGCATATGTTCGTATGAATCGGACGGTCAAAGCTTCGTCCGAAGACGGATTTCCGTGCGTTTCCATGAAGCAGAGTTGCCAACGCGGACGCCCATTTCTTATCATGCTTGACCATTTGGGATGAAGATGGAGCCGAAATAACTAGAAGAATAGACTTCATTTATGGGCTTTCACTTAGACATAAACTAGACTGGACATATATGAATGAAATTCGTTTTTCCAAGATTTGTTTCTAGTTCAACCAAGAAGCGGAGAGGCCGGTACGATGAAGAATAGAGTGCACATTTTACTCATGAAGATATCGCAAATATAGTCAAGATCCATGATCCATGCGGTGGGACTTATTGGTAGTCCGGGGGATTCGTTGAGTGCGGGTTACATTCCCAATCAATTGCGCTATCGAAAGACATCGGCGAAAATCGGCCGCCTCGCCTAATCAGGACACATCAATGGTCAGACACTGTCTGGCATGGCGCAGTCACGCCCCCAAAGGCGTTCGTTCATCCAGGCTATTGTCATCACGCACAGCTCCCCTCCCAATCTCCCCAATAAAAGTCCACTTACAACCCCGTACTTAGGCATCAATTATATCAGCCACCGCCTCCGATGCGCAGCTAACTACCCATCTCCTCAAACCATCGGTGAACGAAACTGTGGCAGCTATAACCATTGTAAGGCAAGTACGTGGTTTTTACAGTTGATGATGACGATGGTGGTGGTGGTGGTAGTCGGATGTAGGCTGTTGTACCTAAGTAGCAGTTTACCTGGCATGCCACCAGTTTTCAAGGCGTCCCCAATAACTGAGCCAAATCCTGTACGCAAGTCAATGAAGCAAGCTGGTGCTGGAACTTTTATTGGTGTTCCAAAACACGACGTAGTGTGCATATTTGGTCATGCAATTTCCAACTGCACAGAAGTCTCATGCGGGACCCATTTGCTTTTCGGCTGCCAAAATCACCTCGGTAGTTCTCACAAATCGTTCCATCGATTTTTGAGTACAAGAGGCAGTACAGAGGCACCCTAATTCAGTTTCGCTTAGTAATCAGAAACGTTTTCGAAGTGGTTGGAGGACTGCCGGCTAACAGGCTTTATAGAATCCCGCCGAGATATTACCTCCACCTGAGATGCTAATATGTCTCCCTGTCTTGAAGCGCCATCGGGCCACTGGAACAGATACACTTAAAGACAATGGTTTAGCTGTGACACCCGTTCAGTGCCTAGTTGTCCTGCCACCCAAAGGAAGCATGGGGGCTGCGATACTGCCAAGTTGCCCAAACCTAGACAGAAGTCGAAATGCAGAGGTCGGGTTCGAACCATGGGCCTTCCTATCAATAAATTCGTGCTCTAACCACTGAGCCACCTCACCCCCCCCCTGAATGAAAATCTTTGTTCCGCTTTGACGAGGTAACTCGTACTTATTTGAGAGCAACAACGCGCTCCAGAGAGCCGGGGCTAATCGCTGGTCACACCCGTATTCGGAAAAAGTACCCGAACCGACTGCTCCCATCACATGAGTGTAAGTCTCAAGCCAAAAATCGCGGCCTTCCTCAGCTTAAAAAGGGACTTCGACTCTGTTGATAGATCATCTTCCTTAAATATTCTTGGCCAGATGGGGATGGCATTGGAATTTAAAAACACTCTTCGTGCCATTTATTCCCATAGCCACGGTCAGGTAAGTGTAAAATGAACTAACTAGAAGTGTCCCGACAACTAGTTCGTCATGGTTGTCTCCACCTCTTTCTTCGTTCAGTTATGTCATCGACGTCACTATGCGCAGCAAACTCCAGGGGACCACGAATTCCAGTACAGAAATCACGTCTGAAGAGAGGTTAACGAATTTGGATAATGCGGACGACATGGTTATGTTGTTCGACAGTTACTCGTCCAGAATATCGGAGGCGATTCCATGTTTTGGCAAGCATTTTGCACCCTCAAGGTGTGAAGTCTTACTTCAAGATTTCCCCTCCCCTTGTGCTTCTCTGAAACTTCAAATGAAGAAAATGTGTGTTTTGTCGATGCATGTACCTTGGTAGCTGCATAAGCCGAGACTATACTTTTTGAGATGAAATTAATGAGCGGATGTCCAAGACGCGAGCAGCGTTCGCGAACTTGTCATTTATAGTGTCAGAGCCGAAACTTGCTGAAGCTAAAAGTTCGTGTATGAGAGGCAACTGTGAGGGCTGTTGAGACTTGGCTCTCCGATCCGAGGACATGAGACGTCTTCGAAAGTTGGGTCACCGGTCTTTCCGTAACATAGCAGTATTAAGCTGGCTTCAGAGAGTCCGCAACGAAGTGGTGCGTAAGCGGGTACTTTGTACTAAATCCAATTCTTTAGAACAGCAGATTAACCTTGCAGGTTGATGTGATTGGGGCATGTGCCAGATCACCGTCTACCGAGGCGTTATTTTCTGTTCTGAGTGATAGTTGTTGGAAACTTCGCGGGGGATAGTTCATTGTATGGCAACGTGGAATGAAGGTGGCTATTGTCAAACTGAGCTCAAGATGGCTCATTGCTTAAGACGCGAATTGACTGACCGGAAAGTCCGTGATTCTAACCTCTGCATCTCAACTGCTCCTGCTTAGGCTTGAGCAACCTGGCAGTATTTTACTTCTCGTGCTTCCTTCGGGTGGTGTGGCTGTAACACTCCGGAAGAGTGTTACAGCTGAACTATTATTATCCTTATTATTATTATTACGATCATTACTGTCACCGTCAAACTGAGTGCTGTCGGATCTTCGCGCCTCCCTGGCTGGAGCACATGTGATCCTGTTTGTAGGTGGTTGAAAACCCTGCAGGACATAGAATACAGTAGGTCTCAGTAGCGCACATACTGTCGTTTCCCAGCTGGAGTGTCTAGGTCAATTTCGCCTCTCATTGTGCGTTGGGCTCAGGTCAGGTGAGGTTCGCAAAAGGACGCTGGGTTGATTCCGCTAATAGTGCTTAACTCTGACACGATGCGCAAACGTGTTTATTTTAGTGCTGTCCAAAGGTGTGGATCGTTTTCCTTAAGAACATGAGCCTTCGCAATAAATCCTAACCCTTTGCCTTACTTTCCACTCTTTGCTGTGGTTTTCTTCCCTCGTGTTTGTATGGTACCAGCATGAATTACTAGTTTGTTGTTGTCAATGACAATGATGTTGACTTCTTCTGGAGACTTTCTACTCTTCAGTAGCTTGATTATCTCGGTTAATCTTAGCTAAGGGCACCGCAATCGATGGTGCATGACGCGGAGTTTGTGGTGGCCGTGATGGGTAGATAGAAGTTGGGTGAGTGAGCTGAAGTGTCTAATCCATTGCTCTCCTTTTTCTCATATTCAGTTTTCAGCTGGCCATCAGCGTCTCGAGGTGTTGTGTTCGACGAGAGATGGAGTGCAGAGACAATCAGAATGAGAATGGAAAAGACTGAAGGCCCAGAAGCTAGGCTTTATTCATCCAAAACTTTGACACTGAGAGCTGAAACGGAAAAAGGTGATTTGGCAATAAACGATGAAACGTTTGAAAAACAGAGCAACTATACAACATTCACCCCCGCAGAGATGGAAGTTCGCAGGAATTCACTTTCTATTGAATAATGTCAGGCCTCTCTGTTGCGCAAGACATACGGTCGTGTCCGCTGTTGTTGTACAACCAACGGGTGTTCAGAAGGATTCGACATTTCAGTTTCCGAAGCAGAGTCCGATGGTTCAGGCTTAATAAATGAATCAGTATTGGGCTGCAATTGCTGCTGTTCGGATGCTGGAGCACATCCGAAATCTGCGGAAGGTGCCAAGTGACGTAGGGAGACTGTTTCTTCCGTGCCGTTAGAGTGTCTGACGTATGCGTACTCAGGGTTACACTCCAGGAGCTCAACTTCTTCGACTACGGGTTCATACTTCGAAGATCGTGTATTTCGTCGCATCAGAACTGGTCCTGGGGAAAGCAACCACTGCGGCAACGATGTACCGACTGCGGATTTTCGATTGTGATGAAACATTCGCTCGTGTGGAGTGGCATTGGTAGCGGTGCACAACAAAGAGCGAATCGAATGGAGGGCGTCTTGTAAAACTGCTTCCCAATGACTGATTTGAAGGCCTTTTGATCGTAATGAAAGCATAACAGCTTTCCACAAAGTTCCATTTAATCGTTCTACCTGACCGTTCCCCCTTGGGTTATATGGGGTGGTCCGACTAGTGGCAACGCCTTTTTCATGAAGAAATCGCTTGATCTCATCCGAAATGAATGATGAACCGCGATCCGAATGCACGAAACTGGGCAGACCAAATGTAGCGAAGAGCTGCACAAGGCATGATATCACCGTAGACGAACTTATATCTGGACAAGCATAAGCGAACGGAAAACGGGAATATTCGTCTACGATCGTCAGTAGATATTTGTTTCGAGTCGACGAAGGCAGTGGTCCCTTGAAGTCAATGCTTAAACGTTCGAAGGTTTGTGTGGCTTTAATGAGTGTACCACCAGATGGCTTGAAGAAACGTGGTTTTAATTCCGCACACACACGACACTGCTTAATGACGAGTCGGATGTCCTCTAGAGAGAATGGGAGGTTCTTGGCACGAACGAAATGCATCATGCGTGTTGCTCCAGGATGACACAGAGTTTCGTGTAAGCGTTTTAGATCTAGCTGAGATGAAGTGTTTGCACAGACGCTCCGAGAGAGCGTGTCAGCAGCTTTGTTTTCTGTGCCTGGTCTGTAGGTTACATCAAAAGAAAAAGGCGATAACTCCATCCGCCATCGTTGGATTTTGTCATTTTTTATTTTTCCTTTTTGTTGTGTTGAATACATGAACGCAACGGACCGCTGATCCGTTACAATCTTGAAATGGGTTCCGAGTAGGTAATGCCTCCATTTGCGCACTGCTTCGACAATTGCGCACGCTTCTTTCTCAATAGCAGAATGATGTTTTTCGCTGACCGACAATGTACGTGAGAAGAATGCGACTGGTCTGCCATCTTGATTGAGTGTAGCGGAAATCGCAACATCAGATGCATCCGTTTCGAGTACCAAAGGTATTCTCGGATCAATAGTGACCACGGCTGCATCCACTAACTCTTTTTTGAGACCTTCGAATGCTTTCATAACAGATTCAGGGACAGGAAAGGTTGTATTGTGAGTGATTGGGTAGATTTTATCAGAGAAACGGCTTATCCAACGAGAATAGTAAGCGAACAAGCCAACCACTCGTTGCTGAGACTTCATGTCCTTCGGAACGGGCAATTCTTGCAAGACCCTGAAGCGTTCAGGGTCCGGTTTGATGATGCCTTCAGAAATTTCATAACCAAGGAGTCTGAGTTTAGTGGTGGAAATTGTGCTTTTATCATGATTTAACTGAAGGCCGTACTTTTGTGCTACGGTGAGAAAACACTGGAGGTTTCGGTCGTGTTCTGCTTGGTCCTTCCCACAAATGGTGACATTATCCACATACGCATATGTCCCGGTAAGTTTTTCGGCGCGTACTATGTCATCCATTACCCTCTGAAAACATGCTACTCCATTCGTTACCCCGAAGGGTATTCGACGGAATTGATAAAGATTGTTGCAGGCCTCAAAAGCTGTATAGATTCTGTCACTTTCCTTAATGGGTATTTGATAATAAGCACTTTCAAGATCAAGCGTGCTGAAAATACGATATTGGGCTATTTTACTACTCATATCTTCAAGTCTGGGGAGCGGATAAGCGTCGAGTTGCGTAAATCGGTTTATGGTTTGACTATAGTCAACCACCATTCGCTTCTTCTGTCGTTCATTCGTCGTGACGAGCACTTGCGCTCTCCATGGGGACTTCGAGGGTTCAATGATTTTTTGGTCAAGTAAACGCTTTACTTCAGAGGCAATGAAGGCCTGGTCGTCTGCAGAATGTCGTCTGGACTTTATGGCGATGGGCTTACACCTTGGATCGATATGCTCAAACAAAGTGAGAGGTTCGATTTTGGCAGCAATTAGACCACAGAGCGAGAAAGAAGGTTTATCACCGTTGAATGAGATTTCTAGGGATTTGTGAAGTTTAAGAAAATCATGTCCTAGCAGAATATCCGCACAGAGGTCACGTAATACTGAAAACTTGAAAGAGGGGTATTTGTATTGTTTGTGTTGCAACGTTAAAAAACAATGTCCAAGAGTAAAGCTTTTGTGCTGGGTGGATGCCAAAGTGATTTCAGATGACGATGGTAGTACAGACCGCTTGTTACGACGGACTACATTTTCGGAAATGAAACTTTCTGAGCTACCAGTATCAACAAGAGCGCGAAGTGGGACGCCATTGGCTTTCACATCGGTGACTGCTTCTTTGAGACACTCGGGAGCCGCAGCAGTAACGCAAGATAGTGCACTTGAAACAGATGAGGTGTTCCTCGAACCAGTAGATCTGCATACCTTTTGAAAATGCCCTTTCTTTCCACAGTTTTTGCAGGTCGCATCTTTAGCGGGGCATTTGTAACGCGGGTGACGAGCATAGCCACAGAAGAAACATGGAGTCCCCATACTAACAGCAGTCGTCTGTTCGTGCGATGATACCTGAGAACGTGGGGACTTTGGCGGGTCGTTCGATACGGTAGCACAGGGGAGTTGGTTATTCGGCAAAAACGACAGCGACTGTTTTTGCGCTAGTTCGAGGGATTTCGCATGGTCGTATGCGGTTTTAAAATCCAGCGACTTATGTTCCAGCAGTCTCTGGCGTATAGTATTCGAATAAAGTCCACTAATAAATGCGTCTCGTAATGCTTCATCGCTATGTTGTTCTGCACTGACGGCCGTAAAGCGACAATCTGGCAACAAACTGCGAAGCTTTTGTACAAACTGATCAAGATTCTCAGCTCCGTCCTGCTTACGAGTGTTCAAAAGATGCCGAGCAAAAATTTCATTTTTCGGTTGTACGTAAATTTCTCGCAAGGTTTCGATGGCTGTTTCATCTTCTTTACAGTCTTTGATAAATCGGTAAACACTCGGGGCAACGTAATTGAACAAGGTTTTTAGTTTATCTGGTGAATGAGAATCAACTGACTCTAGGAAGTTCGTGAAAGTACAAAACCAATGCTCCCAGGTATCTGCCGAGTCTTGAGTATTGGGATCGGTATCGAATCGTTCGGGACGTAAGAATCGATCCATTGTTCGATGAAAATTTTTGGATGAATAAATTGTTGTGTTCGACGAGAGATGGAGTGTAGAGACAATCGGAATGAGAATGGAAAAGACTGAAGGCCCAGAAGCTAGGCTTTATTTATCCAAAACTTTGACACTGAGAGCTGAAACGGAAAAAGGTGATTTGGCAATAAACGATGAAACGTTTGAAAAACAGAGCAACTATACAACACGAGGATTACTTTCCTGACCTTGCCATTGACTTGAAGCGCAACGGATCAGCCGGAAAAAGATGACGGTAATGATCGAAGTTTGAAGCCTCATACATAGAATAAGCAATTTCTGGCAAAGTGCGAAGTTGAAAGCGTTAGTCTTGAGCGCCCGGACAACTTGCTGGGGGAGATAGATGGCCCTTTCGGAAATCCAATGTTCGTGGCGTCGAACTGTGAGCCGAATATTAATGCGGCGGCCTGTGATATGGGCATCTTCAGACAGAGTCAGGATTCTTCGACAGAGATACGTTGAACTCGGAGAAGTGGAAACTTGACGGTAAGCTGGCTGATGATCACAAATGAGAGTTGAAGGCACTTTCTTCCTCGAGGCGACTCATGTTAATCCGTTGTGCAGGTGCATGGTTGAAATCGCAGTTATCCCCGATTTCCGCTCCTACAGTCTTCAACAGACGATGCCCATCGAGCTACCACCAGAACATAGTCTATTTGGAAAGCAGTGCGACCGTCATTGAAATACCAGGTGAGTATATGCTTCCATGGATGCTGGGAACGTGTGCTGGAACCAGCAACACCAAAAGAACACTGGGGCTTCAATGACGTACAACAATGTCAATTTATGTGAATAGTCTAATAATGGAAAGAAAGAGAGCAACCTAGGTCGACAGAGTTAATCAATCGATCGCCGTTTTCACAGCGCCCTCCTGAGCACAATACTTCAAGGATTTGACGGGAGGTGTCAGCCAAAGCCCCAACGTTCCAGTCACCCGCAACCATCAGATTATCGATGGTCGGCGTACGGCTGACCACTCTTTGAATTTAGTCGTAGAAATAATCTTTATATAAGATTGGATGAATTGCGAGAGTAGACGGCCATGGTAGCCAGGTTCACTAGAGAACCTTTGGAACGAGCTGCAGCAATCCTGGACGAAACTTACTTCCAAGAAAGTAATGAGTCATGAGTGTGTTTGCCAAGGGCAAGAGCCAAAACGTGCAGACCCGAGTTATCATTTCGGCCGCTATGGCACAGTCATCAGGATAAATTCATCTATGGTACTTCGATGTGCCATGATCCGAAACCAGAAACTTATGTCTCTGGGAGGAATGGAATGCCAATTAGGGAATCAAAGAGGCTTCACATGGTGAGACTCCGGTTTCCTAGTCCAAGGAGACTACGGTCATTCTACTAGTCTACCCGAAAACAGGTACTACAAAGGAACAGTCTGTGGTCGGCACACACCTGAAGCAAGCAACCTCCGTTGTCCGTGCGGCCCAATATGACTACCCAATTCAACCTCAGCAGTGCTAAGCCTACTTCAGGTTTCATAAACCCAACAAAAACAACACTGTCCAGGCTTTTAGCCCGTTGTAGAAGAGCATCTAGTACGTCGGAGAAACTGTTCTTGGCATTGCAGTCCGTCTGGGCGTAAGTAGATACAATGAATAAAGAGCGATGAACCTCACTTTCTCGAAATTCCTTCAGAGGCGGTGCCGAACCAACCACGCAGACGCGTGGTATTCAACGAAGTAGAGACACTTCCGCTCGGTGGCTGCACACAATACGCACCCCGGCATACGTAGTTGCAGTGGCCTCCGCGTCACCAGAAGCGCGCCGCCGGTAGGGGCAGGGGGCAATCAGTTTAGTTACAGGCTTGCGTCCTGGATCTTCGTTTCCGACAGACATCATTCTACAATGCAAAGGGAATCCAGGGGACGAATAGCCAATTGTTGTCCGGCTTGCTTTAGTGCTAAAACACTGAGGGCAGCTAAGTGCACCAGCTTTGGGGGTTTGAGAAAGTAGATTGAGGTGTTTAGTGTTGTTAGTGAAGAATGCGCAGAAGCTGCAGCCGAGCGTGATGCATGGCGAACAAAACGGTCAGTTCCATGGCTCAAAAGCCCGACAATGAGGCGCCGGGTGGGTGCTGGGATACTACTAAGGTAGTATCCGTTTTTAAGTGAACGAATGCCTGTTCCAATTCCCAGTCTAGAGGACCAAGAGACTATTCGTCATACTTGCACCCACTGACCGACCTAGTATGAGAAACTTTTGGGTTTCAGGGTGAAACCCCACAGTATAGCTCAGTGGGTCGCAGAGGTACACAGAGACACAGGGATAAGGCAGTCTCTTTGCAGCAGCACAAAGGGGACCATATAGACCCTATCCCGGAAGCTGAGAAGCACCGGCGGGACCGACTTTTTGTTATCCTTTCCACACACCCCGCCGTGTCAAACATTGACCACATTTCTGTACACTTGAAAATAATCTCATGCCACATCGGCCATCGCGTGGTGCTATAGGCAGATTCGCCTTCCTTGCTGCATACGGCATGGCGGGTAAGCGAAAACAGGATACTGCTATCCTCACTTCTTTCTCTCCCACGTACTTTTTTCCCCTCTACCACACCCCATAGTAACTCCATCCTTGTAAGCCAATCAGTTAAGACCGATGACTTCGTTCGTCCTGCGCTGGTTTCAGCAGCAACATCTGCACATCATACAGCACTGACGTCGCAGACGGCTTGAAATCAAGCTTCAAACCTCGATACCTGGTCTGGATGCTTTTAACCTCCGGACTCACAAGCAAGCAGGACAAGATATTCTTATTATTTTACGCTGCAGCGAAGCATCAGTGCTGGTGTTACGCGGTCAATAGTAATAATGACATTGCGGGTGGGGGCAGCTAGATCAGAAGCTAGGCGGCACTTGAGATCACGGGACGGACAACCATAAACCTACTGAACCTCACAGGTTAATGTACTGTAACTTGAAACGAAGGTCCCTTGCAACTCAGAGGTACATCGCTTTGCAGGCATGTGTCTCAAATTAACAAACTCGATTCGAGCCGTTGAGACTGGTGCATTGACCTCATCTGCTACATCGCAATCGGAGATTATAAAACTTCTAAAGTAAGTAAGAAGCTCGCGAACTTCCAGTGCCACTCACCTGCTTTAGCGGAAATAACGACGGATCTCCCTCGATGCTTCTCTTACAATACTATTTCATAACCTTCTACCATTTCTGCTATCACCCGAATGATCAGCACTGATGTATACAGATACCCTTAGTATGTTGTAACCATCTAGCCAGCTTACAAGAAGCCATAGACGTCTGTTCATCGTGTACTACTCAAAATCCCCTCTCAATCACCAACAACAACACTGCGTACACGACTTTGTGTAATCTATTTCGTCGACCATTTGCACTTCTATTGAAAGAGACACCAATCGAATTCTTTCTGTACAAACGGAAGGGCTTGTGCTTGCAGCAGTACCGAGCTCCGCGTGCCGAATATGCGCTCTTGTGCTCCCATGCATTTAGTCCGTCTTATCCACCGCCCCCAAAAGCTTTCTAACGTCAAGCCCAGTTTATGCCTGCGCTTTTTAGAACGCTGTAGTGAACCGTGAAACACTTGGTCTAACCCGACGAATCCATCTTATAAATTGTTCAGCGGAAGACAATTAGGACCGTTGCCCAGAATTGACCGTCCCTCTTGGACTTTCCTTTTTCCAAAACTGGCATGGCGACCCCACACACACCTTCCATGTCTTCCGGGACGGCTCCATCGCCAATACCTCAACACTGCCCCCAACTCCTAGCCCCACGGTCACAAACTAAAAATCTTCCAAAATTGAAGAGGAATGGCCCTGGAGATGGCTCAGTGACAATCCCGTCGAACCTCAGCGAACATGCGGAAACTTCTCGACGGCGGATTTTAAACTGGATGCATTACGAGGTCAGAAAACTTCAGGACCATTCGTTCCCGTCCATTATGTTTCCCTTCTGGGACGGCCTAATTTAGTCGATAGTTCGAACCTTCAACCAATTCGGATTCCCGAAAATAAGCACGAAGAAGTAAGAATATAAACAGGCCAGGTGAGTTCGTCCCGATGAGTTTCCGTCAGGACTGCATGAGTTGCGGATACCTAGTCTAGGTAAGAAGTCCGAGCAACCAATCGGAAGTAACCGGCTAGCACCCGAACTCTAGCGCGCTTGCGATCTTTATGGTTAACCAACCAGATACTCGGAGAGCTCAAGGACAAGACCGGCGCTCACTATCCTCAAAGTGGAACTGAATTGTCGAAAAATACGACGCCTTCAAGGTTAGCACTTCATAGGAAAGAATGTCTATGTCAAATGAATTGCCCTGCAAGTTAGCTTTTTGGGTGAGTTGTTTAAGTGAGTGAACCTTCAAGGTTAGCAATCACCACCGGTTGTGAAACCGATATTTAATGCGACAAGATATTGCGAATTGCGGGGAAGCGTGAATCGCTTAGAACGAACGAAATTTGCAGGCAGTTCTGAAGCTGGAAGAGTTCAGCGATTTTTTTAGAATGTAAATTGTGCATGTGGACGCGAAACATGCGGAAGTGCCACTCCTGTAAATATTTTGTGATAATTATGTTCGCTCGACTGGACGAAGTATATATTCTTATGCCTCGATAATCGTTATTCTGAGTTATCATCAAGGTAGGTACGTTCAATGTTTTCGGATGGCTCGTGCGAATTTGGAAGAACGTAATGCTTGCACATGTTGGTAACCCATGCAAATAGGTCATGTTTGGTGGCAAACTACAGCCCACTTCTTCATTGTAACTGGTAAAATATGCCAAGACGATTGTAGTGCTAGATTCCTAACCAACTATTCACATGGAACCTACATTGATCATAGCGGACTGCTGCACAAACCTACCTGAAGTACACACTAACACGTGGCTACGGGACTACAACGACTAATCAGCTGGCCAACGCTCAGGCATCCATACCTACCAGGAAAAGTCGAAGGTCCCAATCGTACGACATGAAAATTTAGATTTTTTTGGTCGTTTCGATCAGCAGCTATGTCCTGCCTGGAAGTGTCAGGCTTTCTTGGTGCGCAGTGTTCAATGAGCTATTGACGGCTTGACATGAGAGGAAGATGTTAGGTTATCGATATATACTATGAGCAATACATACCCTATACAGGGAGAACTTCGCTGGTGACAATCTCGTATGGGCTTGTTTACACAGCAGCATCTTCAACGGCTGGTTCTCACCGCGTGGTTTCAAACAGCTTGGCCTCAAGAAACAGGAGATTCACATGAAATGTATGAGGTTTCATTAACAGACAAGCACTATGGACCTGGGGTGCCTTATTTTCTCCATTTTAACGATTGGCGTCCCTGGATCCGCCCCTGGTCTGGAGCCTTGGTTCACGTGTTGGGCCCTTCCTCCAATCAGATTGATGTGTCCGCTTATATGGGGCTTTTCTGCTACACTTATGAGTTTCTTGTTTAGTTACTTTTGCAGCTCAAAGCTCAGTACCTCTGGCATTCTCGTTCTCTTAGTGGTTGGTGAATTGCATCAACTTCGCTATGTTTGTCGATAGCTTCTTCAGTGGAGTGCCATGCTTCCATAAATTTGCTTTTTTCTTTGTTATTGCTTTAGTCAGTAGGCGAGCGACGATCCAGTCAGGCCCGTACCCTTCCCGAACTTTGTGTACGGAAATAGGGAAACTTGATCGTTTCTTCTAATGGCGAGCTTGTGTTTATGTATTCCGGTGAAGAGCTTCTCTCTCGTTTGTCCCATGTACCATTTGTCGCAGTCCTTGCATTGGATCCTGTATGTGATATTGTTCTTCGTCATTGGATCTAATTTTCCTTCTGGTCTTGATAGTGTCCTCCGCAGAAAGCCCACAGGCTTATAAGCCACCGTTGTATTATGCTATCGTAAGAGCCTTGCCTTCATTTTAGCGGTATTCCCGACGTATGGGAGTGTGACTCGTCTGCTTCCATTTCGTGCTGATTCATTGATCGTATTTGGCTTCCTGAGTGGTTTCCAGATGACATTGTTCGGGTATCCATTTTTCTGAAACAATTTGTGTAGGCATTGTTCTCCTTTGAGCCCGGGTTTTGTTGTGCTGCAGCGTGTAACGATCCGCTCGAAAAGTGTCCAAAGGCAGCTTCATTCGTGACAATTTGGGTGGTTGCTGAGGTGACTGAGGTTTTGGTCCGTATGCGCCGTCTTTCTTTAGACCTCGGTTTGTAGCTGTCCGTTTAGCAATCTAGTGATACGGACGTCCGGAAATGGCAGTATTCCGTTGTTGTTTTTCTTCAAGTGTGAATATGATGTCTTCGAAAACGTTGTTTAGATTTTCGCTTACTCGTTGCAGTTTTCTCCATTGATGAGCACAAAAGTGCCGCCTACGTAACGAATCCACATTTTCGGATTTATATCTGGCAACGCAATTTGTTCCATTTTTTAAATTGTCATTTCTGCGATACACCCTGAAATTGGCAATTCCATTGGTGTCCCTCGTAGTTGTTCATAATATCCTCCGTTGAACACGAGATGCGTGACCAGGCGTAAATCGGGCAAGCTGAAGAGGTCTTCTTTCCCCAGCGATCCAATTGGCACGCCGCCGTTTCCCAACAATTCGACCACAGTTGTCTTGGAAGCATCGAAGTCTGCACACGTGAGTAGTGAGCTCACATCAAAGGAAACCATTATCTTGCCCTCAATTCACCACAAAGGGACGGAGACCACGACGCGACAAAGATCACAAACGGACCAATAGAAAAATTGTTTTCCGCAAAGCAGCCAATTACGGTAGAAGATAACAGATATTCTGCAAATGCTGGATAAACGCACGCAGGTAAGGAAGAAGCACCAGCCTAACTGCTCCTCGGGAGTGTTTTCTCGTACGGTGACGAAACGTTTGCAATCCAATTGCCAAGCTCGGCGGATCAACAGCCACCTGATAAACAATCAGTGAACCCACTCGGGCTACCAGTATTTCATCACACTACCGTCAAGCTCTTAACTCACGGCTGTCAATTAGCTCCTCCATGGAGCCAAAAATACTGACGTACACAGGCGTACGCACAGAGGCTCCGAACTTAAATTATTAATCTTCGGACTCGCCCCTGGAACAAGTGTGAAAAGCATCAGTGCACAACGAGAAGGTTCGTCTTCATGACAGTCGATGTGATATGATGTGCGATCCGTTGCGGATCAGTGGTTACTGGTACTAGTCGGCCAGACAAAAAGAATACAAAAGCCCAAGCCTGTGTCCCTATCTTGTTTGAGGCGCAGTATCCTCGATCACCGACAGTAGGGCATTGGTCGCAAGCGTCAATCCTTGGCACAACAGGATTTGCCCCTGAACAATCAACCGCTTACTAACGGTTTTGGGCTTCCTGGTTTCTAGCTCCTGAAGCATATTCACCACTCAGTTCGTTTAGTAACACAAGCCATCGAGATCCGTCGGTGTTGGATTGAAAACAAGCGTTAAGTGTATACCTATTCCGGTGGGTTGCAATCCGACAACCTCGTTCGAAGAAACATGCTAAAACGTTTATGTGGAATGTATCTAAATGATTGCAACCGAGTGGTCTCCATATAAAGAGAACAATTGGATGCAGGGAGCCACATCGCTTGGCAGAAGGGTCACGTGCATTTTCCAAGACAGGTGTCAACCGTTTGAGAGCACCTGGGTGTCTGCATCAGGAACAACGGGTGATGCACAACCAGCTGGCCGTGAGGTAACAACCGAATCGCGGAACGGTGCGGCGCAGCAATCGCAGATTCTGTCGAAGTCCGTGAGCTAGTACTGTGATAAAAAAACCAACAGCTTAACATCGCAGCCGAACATCACCTTTGTTGCCCGTATTTATGTCGCCAGTTTGTTGGTGACAAAAGTCTTCACTGGATACTGTTCGCCCGTCATTTCCCTGAACAGGCAAACGGTTTGCTTTGTACGAAGGCACACAACCCATAACATCGATGACCAGGAAAGTGTAGAGCCTTCATCTACAGGACAGATGTCAGTTTCTTTTAAAAACCTACCCAAAACGGCGTGTCCCGTGTTTTCCACCGACATTTGCCGCATCCAAGAAGTCTCAAAATAACGCTATTTAGTGCAATCTGGGGAAGCATATGTGGCTATAGTGACCATTTCCTGACTGCAGCAAAAGCACGCGTCTGGTCTCCCGAAGTTTTGAGAGGATGGGTGGCATAATATCTGCCACAGTTAAACTCAACTATGCGTCAATCATTCAACGGACGTGGTCGACACTTCCGGTGGTGGTTGTTGATGTCCTGAGTGGTGGGGAACTTGTAGAAATCATCGACCACAAACTGCCGCACTTTACACGACAACATTCCGTACGTTATCAGGGCACTGCAGGTGCCCACCTCTCCTTCGGCTAGTCGTCGATTTACCGGAAGCCGACCTTTTGCTTGTGATGAAGAAAATAAGAAGTGACCGAGAGACGGTACCCACGCTTCCAGATACAAAAACGCCTCGGACAGCCGGTGCTCTTGTCAAGAACAAATATACTCAGCTTACTAGCTTTTTCGGATTTCTCGACTTTCTGTTTTTCTTGCTGGCTGCAAGCTGCACCTACAGTACACCCATTCATAACTCAAAACAGCGTTGGTGACCCGACTACTGGCACAGGTACCACATAGTTATTCGTCATGTATTCCTTTAACGAATTCTCAAATACCGCAAACTGTAAAAAACGGATAGCCCCCGAATTCGCAATAAATGTTTGAAGCTGGAGCGCAGTAAGTTCGAAATCGAATGCGCGCCAATAAATAAGAAGGGAGGTTAATTAAAGAGCCCTCGACAAAAAGAAAATAGATTCGGGTGGCTTCCTGGTGTGAGTATTTATGCACCGAAATGCTACATTCTGGTTCAAAAATTTTATTTTGCATAAAACAGCATTTCGCGGCCAAGGATCACGGACAAATACACTGCGTTAACACAAAGTTTGGCTGTTTCTCTGATATATAAATGTCAAGCTGCTGGTTGTTGCCTCTTGTATTTCCAGTAAGATACAAGGAGCGAACTGGCAGCAAGGTACAACACTTTGGTGACTCTATGACAATGTATCATCACTGCTAAAGCAACGAGGGATATCCTACAACAACAACAAAACAATTTCAAGCAAAACATTTATAACTGATAAAGAATTTGACCCCACAGCTAACTGCATATCTTTCAGATTGCGGTGTACAATACTTTGACATTCGGGAAAGCCCACCTGAGTGACGTGCAAAATCACAAGCCAGAAATAGTGGATTCTTGAGATTTAGCAATGAACTTTTTTATACGTGTGTGAAATATGTAATAAATAGGGTACAAACCTCCAATTATGGGTTTTCCGTCTAGACTATTGCACGATGTATTGCAAGTCCAAAAAAGGTCAGGGAAGACGGCAACTTGATCTTAGTTAGCGACACACCTGCGCGCAACATGAGGTAACGCGAAATGGTCAAAAAGCGCGCAAGGGAAGATGGTCCAGGAAATCGGTTCGACATGTATAGGGTTAAACGTTTATGATGGATTACAAATGCGTACCGAGTCCATGAGGTAGACGCAGTAAAAAGCAGGCTCAGACAAGGGAAGGTTATGACCGGGGAAGAGAAACCACGTCCGGTTTTCTTTTAAGTCCAACATTTCCCGACGCTTTCACACAGCACCACTGCGGATCCTGTGGCGTATACCCTAACAAACTTGTTTTTTAAGCGGACTTCGAGCGCGGTCTGAATTTTGCGGCTCTGCTTCTCTACACGTTCGTATTTCCCTCGGAACTTCATACTCTCATTTCGCCTCATTTGCCCACTAAATTCTTTCTCGAGCACTTGGTAATGATATCGCTAGCCGGAACATTTTTAATTGTTAAACCGGTTTACAGTTCGCGTGACAAAGTAAGTGGGCTATAAACTCTCTGCCTGCTGGCGCCACATATGACACTAAACTGATGGCTTGTGTCCACTGATCCAGCTACCGCACGCCCCCGCTCCTGTTGGTTTTTCTCACCTACATTACATAATCTTTGGGGTACTTTTGGTCTCGTGTAACATCAGGAGCTGTCAAGCATGAATGCCCGTCCTTATCCTTTCTTTCAGTAAAATGTAGAAAGACGGGCAAACTAGTGTGTAATGGCAACTGGCTTGGCGGAATGTTCAAGACAATAGTTTCCTGCTAACGATCGCACAACTCTCGTGCACCACCTCGTCCACACTAGCCAACGTAAGTGCCGTCCTCTCGGACGATGAGACAAACGACAATGACTTGGGTCCGTGAATGTTGAATGGCAGCGACGTTAATGTGCTGACCTACACTTCTCTTCTTTGGACAGTTAGCTGCGACGTCTAATACGACGCTGTTCCACGTCACTCGCTTTCAAGTACCGGTGGTCGACATCGCAAACACTTGTTAATTTGACCTCCTCGGCAGCAAGTATCACTTTGCAGACAACTCTATACGGGCCCTCTAAGACAGGGCTTTGCCCAATACAATCAACCAGTCCTGTGCAAGTCAGACACACAATATCACGATTCAGTGTGATGGTTGAAGGCATCCCCACAACTACTACATCCTTCTTCACCCCGGCCATCCGTCACACATCGATATACGTGAACGACAGGCCTGCAGAACTTTGAAAACGCCCGCACAAATTGCTAATTTTTAGCCGTATGATCTGGATCGACCGGATTCAGTCATCCGGCTACTTGACAGGATGTGAATGGGGTCTCAAGCCTGACATGTTGTGTAGGTGGTGGCCGTGTTTACAAAATGAACGGAGAATTGTAGTGCACGTGATTTTGGTAAAGGCTGCACGTAGGACAGGATTTTGTCACGTGATTTGGGTATTTGTGCAAGAAACGGGACGCGTAATCTAGTGAGTGCAGACGTATTAGACGAAGTGAGGGAAGTTAGCCGAAAGAACAAGAGAGTGACCGTTACATGCATGACCGTTGTGTCCAACTTCGAAGAAGCCCGAAGATTAGCTCCTTAGCTCCTTTGAGGTGATTATCGAGCACTCAAAAGCGTTGCCTTTCCAGCCCGCTTGGTGGGTACCCATTTTTCCCTTCTGTACTATCAACTAGATCCCTGTGGCTTATGAGAACCCTGTTAGGCTATCTGTTGCTACATCGTTTGATTTAAAAAACTTATGCACACAGAGAACGGCACTTCATCAACGAAATCAGTGATGTCCATAGTTTACATTTATTTGTCCATAGTTCGGTGATCTGTCGGTGATAAGTACTTCAGACGGGGACCGAGAAATCCATCGTATACCCGGTTCCAGCGTTTAGCTCGCCATCAAGCGACCGTTATCCAGGACAAATGTAAATTGCGACTGGTCACCATCGACTTCTTCGGAAGCGGGAAGAGTAACAGAAGGGCGCCAGACAATTGGCAGCAGCGAAATCTCCCTTCAGTATGGTGGTAGACTACAGCGAAAGAGAAGGTCTTCGCCACAGTATGGGGTGCGACAAGTTGCACCAGTCAGGTACTGGTAACAGCGGGACGTTTAAAAAATGCTCAGCTGAGATTACCACAAAATACGGCCAATTGGCGTTCGCTTGGCGAGAGCGGGTCGTAGTTCGGCCAAAATGAAGGATTGTGGTGGGGAGACGAGGAAGAAGTAAATTGGCTTCAATGCTGGGATGAGAAGCCAGCTTACTCTATGGTTGAGGGGTTAAATCAGTTCATGGTTTTTGTCCGCAGGATAATAATAGGTTGGGCAGGTTTTCAGCATTTGTTAACATTAAAAAAGCTCAAACTGGTGGGAATTAGATTATGCGGCAGATAGACAGTGAGTGACCGCTTAGACTTGACGTAAGGACTGCGAATACTGGGGTTGCTAGTGTTATGGATAAGCAGACTGATGTGAGGGACAAAATGCCAGACAGCAGTTACACCAGTGTTGACAAGAGCGGAACCAATAAGAATAGGGACTAAGGCTTTGAACTCAATGGCTATAATTACCAGATTTCCAGGCGTTAGCAGTTTATGGACCCTTAGAGGCAAATCCTTCGCCGGCTCGATATTAAAGCAACTGTAGATGTAATATCTTCTTTTAAATACACGTCAAATATTAGCCACTCACGCTGTTGTTCCGTTATTTTTATTCGCAATAAGGCATACCAATTTTGGAATGAAGGACTTAAAATTTCTAAACAAAGGGTGCTAGAGAAAGGGAAGGTACACGCCCAAATAAGGCTTAGTGGAACAGACTGCAGCTACAGATCAGTCGACTGACTTGATCTATCACACCATAGCGAATTGCGTATAACTGTGGCAGGTGGAGCGAGCTGGCAGCGAGCTGGTGCAGGAACAACCCCAGATGACTATACACATTTTGTGCCAGAATTGTGTCACAGAATTGGTTTTTCATGGTCACCCGCAGGAAACAAGGGGTGGTTTTCAACGGAAAAGAATCCAATTCAAATGGTGCAATCATTTAAGCGTTCGATAAGCCTCAAAGTTACAGCGGGAAGGAACAAGGAGAAAGCGGCATTTGTACGGAGTATCGAGTGGAGGAGACGGTAGAAAGGAATGAATATGGTTTTACGAACTCGAGAATCCGACTGACTTTGGAGAGGCAGAGTGAACGGTATTAGAGAGGAAGGAGGCTGTGTTGGAAGGGAACAAAGGTAAGCAGTATTCAATAGATAGCACACTTGTGCATAAAAAGGACGAAAGTGTCGAAGAACAAGGCGGAATCAATCCAATCAACATGGGGGGTGAACCTGTGCTGTTTGTCCACACACAGACCTTCAGAATCTAAATATATTTCAGTCGAAGTAGGAGCCAGGCCAGCAAACTGTCCGGTCAGTTCAAGCTATCATGCGGCAGACAGCAGCTGGGTATATTGAACCGTGAAAGCACTACTAGCATTCCTAGTTCCAAAAAAAGGAAATGAAATTTGGACGCAAATATCCGGACAGTACTTTTATCGCAAAAGGCCCACGGAGAATTTGTCCTCAGTACCGCTGCTCAGTGTGTGTAACATACATGTGTGTAGATAATCGAAAACTCGGCTTTCATTATTTTTTAGCACACCGTAGTTTAAGCTCGCCTGAAAGTGCGTGCCCAGAAAGCAGGAAGCTCGCTTACCTTGAGTACTACCGGTGGAATAATCAGGCTTGGCCGCCACAAGTCAAGAAGAACACAGAGGACTCGATCTGGAAGAAGCGGTCAAATTTGGGGCATGGGCAACTGAGTACAAGCTGGGAGCAAAACAAGTGCAGTGTAGGTGTGTGTTTAGGCACCGGTGAAAAACGTTAGGAGCCTTTCGTGGGAGTCAGTGACATTAAGAATACGAATATAAAGGCTTACTTGTTGGACTTCGAAGGTCTGGGTTTGACAGCTGGGTAGCAAAATTATTAGGGTAACAGTAGTATAGGTGAGGCTAAAACCACCCCACTGGAGTTTTTGATTATCCAGTGATAAGCGAAATGTTGTGTCAACGGAAACAGCTACATACCGCCTCGAAGACCGAAACCATCTTGTCCATAGACAACCACACGTTACTCATGCGGTGCGGTCATTAGGGGCTATTTTGAATGCTAGACTATACACCCTGGTGTCTTAGCCAATTACTGAAAGTCCCAGGCCCCACCAATGGGATGGTATGGTCAAATCAGGGGGTGCAACAATTTAATGGTTTGTTTTACAGACACTTTTAGCACGAACACCGGAGCGGGCAGGCGATCAAACTTTTCGACACGTCTATTAAGGCCAGGCGTGAGAGAATGTACCAAGAAGTATAGGAAAAAGCTTGTTCTATGGTCTAACTAGAGACACAGAAGGGTAATCTGTCAAAAATTTTCGTGGACTCTAAAATAAGGTACGAAAACTGATGCAATGGATACTGTGGTGACGGTGAATGCCAGCTGGTTTAAAGCCAGTCGTCCAGAGCTCTTGTAGAGGAGGCAATTTTGTCTGACAATTTAATAGGCGTATGATTTTTGTGAGACAATCTAAATTCCCTCTCTCCGGCATGGTTGCAGCAGGCTGTTTAGAGTTAGCGCCTCATGGAAGCACTGGGCATGCAGAGTCTAGTTATTAGGTACCAAGCTCGCCTGAGAAATGAACAGAAAAAGTACCCGAAACCTGTGCCTCCGAATCCAGGGAAAGTGGGACCTACAAAACATGAGGAATAAGAATTTTGGTAGCATTTCGAGTAAGGTGCGAACTGGCTTGAAATTATTAAATCTGACGAATGGGAAGCAGAGTAACCTGAATAAAAAATTGGCGTTTACTTAATGAGGAAATTTATTGTCCAACAAGAATGACATAGAGAAATGCATGTCTTTGCGATGTCAAACCTTCTGGTGCAAAGTACAAGCAGAATGGTGCAAACACTCTGCCACGCCTAACGTGTTTAGTCGTTGAGGGCAGCGGCGAGCATAAAGCTTTCATTTTAGGTACATGAGATTCACTATGCGGGATGTTAACCTCTGTGCAGGTGCGTCACCAATGTCTAAGAGCGCAATTTAATAAGGAGGACACTCTGCGGGATACCACAGAACACCTTGAGGTTGTAAAAAAAGGACAGAAACCGTGCATCAACGGGCCGCGTGAACAGGCAGAGCGTGTTAGAAGGCACCTACCGTGCAGAAGTGTGAAGCAGCACCTGGTGAGAAGTTGGCATCGGTTAACAACAAATGTCTTGCCGAAACGAGAGCGCTGAGGACGAGGGACTCATATAGGATGCCATATGTTTCGACTTCTTAAAAGCATTTGGTCAAGTCCCACACGTCCCGCTGCTCTACAAACTCGAGACTTACGGGATTCAAAGGAAAATCCTACACTAGATCAAGGCATTCCTATCAGACAGATCATTCCGAGTGAAAGTAGGCTCGACCTACTCTTCTGCGGCGCCGGTCTCCATTGGAGTTCTTTAAGGCTCCGTTTTGGGACCACTGCTGTTTCTGATGTACCTCAATGACCTCCCAGATGTTTTTGCAAGTCCATGTCTACTTTTTGCGGACGAATTGAAATCGTGAAGTTTCAATACCAGCGCCCTCTAAATGAATGTAGACGCTGCAAAGC